>OZ018328.1:122609044-122621544 GCA_963969495.1 Ceratothoa steindachneri
TTCCGCGTCAGAGGTTTTCATAGAACAGTCTACTCGTCCGCAATTGGAATCGCCAAAAATGAAACATAATTTGTTGTTTATCTCATTTGTTAAGCAGTCGTAGAATCTTTAATCTACATCTACTGTTTGGTGGGGGCTTTTGTAAGCTAAATATACATACAGACTTCTTTCAAAAATTTAGTTTGACTCTTATAGTTCGAATTCAGAGCATATATTACAGTCTGTTGGATAGAGATGATTTCTTACATATAAAAACACGCCTCTACCTTCCGTTTCTACTTAATGGAACATTTTATAACCTTCTAATTGAAATTCACCAATGAAATATTGCGAGTGACAATGAATCCAGCTCTCTGTAATACCTATTATATCACATGTTTCTAGTGCTACAAACGCTTTAATATCTAATAATTTATTCCTAATAGACCTAGCGTTAAACAAGACAGCTTTTAAATATTATATCTGTTTACTCGTGCTTCTGTGGTTGAATCGTTTCCCGAGGTCCTTAGTGAAGAAGTATTATCTGAGCGCTTCTTTTCGAGAATATTATATTGACTCAAATTAATTAAATCTCCATATTTTTGTTTACCTTTAGTACTAAGATGGCTTCCGTCATGAGCGAAATATTCTTTGTTGTTAATAAAACTCATCCAAAAGTCGACGAAATCAACATTCTCCCGTTCACATATCCTTCGCAGGTGATCATTTATGTCAATTGCCCTACTCATTGTTTCCGTTTTCTCCTTTAGTCTTGGCAATATGGCGACAATTAATCCACCATCTGTTTTTGATTTGATTTTTGGAACCATTTCGGTATAGTCATTGATCAATTTTTCTGTTCCAGAAAAGTTTTTACCACAGAAAACATCATTTTTTTTCCCAACATGAGCAATTACAGGGGATTTTTTATTCTTCAGGTTTAAATTGCCGATTTCTTCGGTTACTTTCTTGATTCCTGCGCCGGGGTAACATCTGAATTTCTGCTTTCTAATATTTTTTCACTAAAATGATCAATTTGATTTCGTATTATAGAGTCCCCAATTACGTATGTGTCATTTTCTGCTTCAGACAAATCTATAAATCTATTATGAGTCTCTATTTTAGGCATTTCAGTGTGGGTTAGGTTTGGATGGATGTTTATTTCTGACAGGCAAAAAATCGTTTCCATTTTTGTCTTTCTGATTCACTTTTCTATCTAATAATGCAACAGATTGTTCTAATCTGACTACCTTGCTATCAATATTTATTACTCTGTTCTCATTGTTTTTACAGTCGCATTCTTTCAGTTCTAAAGAGTTAATTCTGTTTTCGAGGGTAGCGATCATGTTCATAAGTTCATTTTTTTCTTGATCATGTCGTTCAGCAAGTTTAAATAATAAACAGACACTCAACGCTCTAATTCTATGGTAGCTTTGTTCTGAAAAATCTGTACACCACTTTATTGACTTACACTTTGAGCAGAAGGCTTTTAACCTATCGGCACCTGGCATTTTCTAGTTCGAGATTTGACATGGTCAAACAATATGGTGCGATCAATTTAGCCTATTTGGTGTAAAACTACTTGTTTAGTATCAGGCATGGAAAAATAATTTGGATCTATCCAAAGATTATGTGATTTGTAAATAAATTTATATTTTTGAAGAACTAATTTAGAACAATAAGTAAAAATACAGAAGAAAACACTTACTGACGGTTTACGGCTGCCTTCACTTTTTCGTTGTTGGACCCAAGATGGCGCTGGGCAGCTAAATTAAATAACACAAACTACTTACTGATTGGTCGATTTCGCGGGTGTGGCAAGCGGCGGGAAAATAGTACTCGGTGATTGGCTGAGAAATTATGACCTCACTTGGCATATGACGCCACTCGTGATTTGTGGTTTTCGAGATTCAGTTTAAGAGTCTTTATAAATAATTAAACAAAATCACTTTATAAACGACTTATATTCACAATGAAGGATTTAATAAAAGAAATAACCAATACAAAAAAACACTTTTCAATATGAAAGCACTTATGAATCAAATAGATGGAGCGGCACTGTCACACATCCGAATATGGCAACGGCTGAGAGAGAGAGAGAGAGAGAGAGAGAGAGAGAGAGAGAGAGAGAGAGAGAGAGAGAGAGAGAGAGAGAGAGAGAGAGTGTGGGTGTTACAATGAGTTACAATGAATGTAAGCACCTTAAATGACCTTTCGATCCATGCCGAGAAGATGCTTGTTTCCCTATTCTATTATAAATACAAAAAAATCTAGGAGTTGGAGACAAAAAGACAGTAAAATTGAAGTCTCTCCCTACCCTCCTCTCCCACCCGCTACGCGGGTACGGAAAACTGAAAAGATACCTGATTCAGCTGAAATATAGAGCTCAACTAGGAATTTTGATAGGAAAGATTTAAAAATATTTATCAACAAGTATTATTTAGTTGTTAATACTCCTTATAACTTTATCTAACCTCTTTTTAAATGTGTTAACGGTGGGACTCGAGACAACCTCTTCCGACAACTGATTCCCTACATTTACAATTTTATACGAAAAAAAAATTCCACATACATTGAGTCTGTACCCTTTCGGAACGAGCTTCATACTGTTATTACGTGTAATATTTCTATTGAATTCAAACCAGATGGTGTAGTCCACATTTTCAATTCCATTTAAGATTTTATATACTTCAATTAGTTGACTTCGTATACGTCTTGTTTCTAATTTTGTAAAGGTTTAACTTTTCCAGCCGTGTATCATAACTGTATTTTCTTAATGATAGTATCATTTTCGTAGCCGTAGCTTGCACTCTTTCTTATCTTTCTATATCTTTTCTGAGGGGGGGGGGCGACCACACCTGGGCACAATATTCTAGTTGTGGTCTTACTAACACATTGTACAGGTTAATTAATACGGTCTTCCTTTTATAGCTGATCTGTCTCTTAATGTAACCGAGTATCTTTCGAGCTTTTTTTTATACGTCGAAACAGTGTTGTGGGAACTTGAGGTTATTTGACACACAAATATCGAAATCCTTTTCGTTTTTGTTTTTGCTATTGTTTTATCAAGGAGTTTGTATTTTGTCTTCGGATTTTTGTGACCAACATGCATCACTTTGCATTTTTCAAGGTTCAGTGGAAGTTTCCATTTTTCAGACCATTCAGCTATGCGGTTAATGTCCTTTTGAAAATATACTATATCTTGCCCGGTAATTTTCCTTTTCCCAGTTTACAATCGTCAGCGAATTTGGAGATTTTAGAGATCATTCCCACGTCTATGTCATTTGCATAAATAATAAAGAGCAAGGGTCACAGGACCGATCCCTGAGGAATGCCACTACTCACAGATATCCATTCAGACTCTTCTCCATTGATCACGACCCTCTGTTTACGATTACTAATCCAGTCTTCAATCCAATTTGCTATTTTACCTCGTATTCCTAGAGCTCTAACTTTAGACATTAATCTCAAGTGTGGCACCTTGTCGAAGGCCTTTTGAAAGTCCAGATACAGAATGTCGACAGATCTCTCACTATCATGAATTGTGTTAATGTAATGGAAGAATTCTAATAAATTAGTAAAAAAAGATCTGTGTTTCCTAAATCCGTGTTGCGTGTCTCTTAGCAATTCATTGGTTTCTAAATTGCTTACTATTTTTTTCTGCAATAATACTCTCGAGCATTTTGCTAATTATTGATGTTGGACTTATAGGTCGATAATTGCATGCCAGATCTTTACGTCCTTTTTTAAATATTGGCGTTACATTGGCTAATTTCCAATCTTGAGGGACAGTACTAGTTTCAAGTGATAAGTTAAAAATGTATGTTATTTGGTCCACTACCGCATCTTTTACTTTTTTGATTACTCTTAGCACTATCTTATCGGGTCCTTAGGATTTGAATTTATTCATTTTATCTATTCGTATTCGTACATCGTTGCTCGTGCATTTCAACATTTCTAGTGGGTCATTGCCTAAGTACTCATTATATGGTATGATAGTTTGATTTGAGGTCTCGTTGTTGAAAACTGATGCGAAATACTCGTTTAGTGCAGTGGCTATATCTTTATCTCTAAATTGTAAATTATTGTGATGATCATTGATTGGGCCAATACTGTTTTTTATTGGGATTTTATTTACAGTTTAAAGCTACTCTCATTTCCTCGTTACGCTTTGATCTTTTAATTCCAGCTTTTACTTTTCTTCTGAGATCAATATATTTCTTTTTATTCGCTTCTAAGCTGTTTAATTTAATCATCTTATAAGCCTCGTTTCTCTTATTTATGTCTCTTTTGATTTCATTTATCAACCATTTAGGATTTTGATTTTTTCACTTGTTCTGACTGCTAGAGGAATGAATTGGGATTGTTTCATTAAAAGATTGTTTTAAATTCATTTCATGCTTCATTTATGTCTCTACAAGTTATTTCATAATTTTTGAGATCTTTTTTTAAATCTATGAAATTAGCCTTTCATAAGTCTAATTTTGTAATACTTCTTACAATTCTTTTGTGAGGTAAATTTAATTCCAATTCTAGTTGGTTATGATCGCTGCTGCAAAGTTTATCACCTACGCTCACGTTTGAAATAAGTTCATCAACTGAAGTTAAGATCAAGTCCAATATATTCTCTCCGCTTGTTGGCTCAGTGACCCATTGAGTTAGTGGATTTTCATCTATGAAATTTAGTAATCTTTCTCCTTCCGAATCTGAATTCTTTGTCAACCAATTAATTTAGGGGCAGTTAAAATCGCCAATAATGAGAGAATGTGTCTCTACTAACGCTCGTCAAAAATTCATAAAATCGATTCCCTGTTTCATTTGTTTGGTGTGGCTTTCTATAGGCCAAATATATATATATATATATATATATATATATATATATATATATATATATATATATATATATATATATATATATATAAATTTGTTTATATTTAGTTTTATTCCTATTAGTTCAAATTCTGTATCTATATTGCAATTAAGAGGCTGAAGGTCCTCACTTATATATAAGAGTACTCCTCCTTCTTCCTTATAAATTCTATCTTTGTGAAATAATTTGTAGCTTTGCAAATGAAATTCACTGATATTGTCCCTCGAATGACTGTGGATCCACGTCTCGGTGATGCCTATTATATCATTTTTTTTTTAATGTTACTAACGCTTTAAATTCTGATAATTTGTTCCTAATTGATCTGGCGTTAAATAAGATGGCTTTGAGTAAAGTTATCCGTTTACTTCTAATGCCGCACCGAATTCGCTTCAAGAATTTTCTTGGGGTTCTGAGGAGATACTAGGTTGTCCTAGAAGTTCTATCGAATTTAGATCGAGCAATTATCCGTATTCCTTTTTTTTCCTTTTAGGCTAAAATGCGTTCCATCATGGTTGAAGTATGCTTCTTTTTGGATAAATTTCTGCCAAAAGTCAACGAATTTAACATTTTCTTTTTCACATATCTTCTTTACACGGTCGTTAATGCCAATTGCTCGACTTAACGCTTCTTTATTTGAATTTAATCTCGGTAGTAAGCCGATTATCATGCCTCTTTTAGTCTTAGATTTGTTTTTCTTGACGAGCGAGAGAGAAAGAGAGAGTAACAACAAGGAGTAATAACAAGGAAAGAAGGTACCCTAGACGACCTTACGGTCCATTCAAGGAGTGTACCTTTGGACTAGCAATCGAGCGGGCACATGGCTGCTCAATTGTTTTGCGTCCCTAAACAGCCACTTTTCAAGACTTTGTCTAGTCTTGACTTGAACTGGTCAACAGATTCACTGTTGACAACTTCCACTGGAAGTGCGTTCCACTTACGGCAGATACTGTAAGTGAAAAAGTTTCCACACAGATTGCGGTTGTAACGCTTGAATTCAAGTTTGAAGCCGTGATTGCGCGTTCTGTCCGGTAGTCAACATTGTCGAACCCTCGAAGTATTTTAAAAACCTCGATGAGCTGACCACGCAGTCTACGGATTTCCAGCGAGAACAGATTTAATTCCCTTAGTCTATCCTCATAACTTTTATGTCGTATAGAGGGGATCAGCTTGGTTGCCCTGGCTTGTACGCGTTCCAACCTTGCGATATACTTTCGAAACGAAGGACTTCAAAATTGTACGGCATACTCTAGGTGTGGCCGAACGAGGGAGTTGTACAGACAAAGTACTATCTCCTTGTTACGGTATCCAAACTGGCGCTTTATGTAGCCTAACATCCTTTGGGCTTTCTTCTCTGCCTCGATGCACTGTTTCGAGAACTTGAGGTCGCTGGTGATAGTTACACCCAAGTCTTCAGTGTCACTCGATTCAAGAGCAGTGCCCTTAAGGATATACTGAGATTGGGGGTTTCTGTGGCCAATATGCATCACTTTGCATTTGTTAACGTTAAAAGGCATTTGCCACGTGTCCGACCACTCCCCAATCTTCCCAAGATCTTCCTGCAGGCGGGCAGTATTTCCCTCCTTTGCAACGTTCATACCAAGCTTGGTATCGTCGGCAAATTTTGAAATCTTGGCAACCATGTCACCGTCCATGTCGTTGACGTAGATGATGAATAGTAATGGTCCCAGGACAGAACCTTGAGGGACCCCGTTAGTAACGGGCACCCACTCAGAAGCCTGTCCATTCACCCCCACCCGTTGCCGTCTGCCACTTAGCTAGTTATCGATCCAGCCGGCTACTTTTCCGTCTATGCCTAGCTCTCGCACTTTCCGGAGAAGGCAGCGGTGTGGTACCTTATCAAAGGCTTTCTGAAAGTCTAAGTAGACCACATCCACCGTCTTGTCCCGATCGTGCTCACTGAAAACGAAGTGGAAGAATTCCACAAGGTTCGTCAGGCATGACCGTTGCCTTCGTAAGCCGTGCTGGGAACTCCTCAGTAGCAGGTTTGACTCTAAATACGACGTCATTTTGTCCACCATGATGCTTTCCATGAGTTTACCGACTATCGAAGTCAGACTGATAGGTCGGTAGTTCGACGGTTGGCTACGGTCTCCTTTCTTGAAGATAGGAGTCACCTCCGCCTCACGCCAGTCTCTAGGAACGCATTCGGTCCGGATTGACATGTTGAAGATTGCGCTCAGGTGTCGTGACACTTGATCGCGCACTTCTTTCAACACTTTAGGTAGAAACACATCCAGGCCAGGTGACTTATTCGTCATTAGGTCACTGATCTTCTTTTCTATTTCTCATTCGGTGAAGTCCATATTCTCCAGCTTTTCTCCCCCGAGTAGGAATCCGTTGGCTGGGGGATGGGACCACACTCTTCAGTAAACACTGAAGAGAAGTAGTCATTGAGCAGGTTAGCATTTTCTGCATCTGATTGAGTTAATGCACCCTCCTGGTCCACTAAGGGCCCAATCCTACGATGGATTGGTTTACGGTTATTTACATAGCCGAAGAACTCCTTGGGATTCTCCTTGCAGAGTCTCGCCACTCGAAGTTCCTCAGACCGCTTAGCATCCCTTATGTTGGACTTCACAGAGAGAGAGAGAGAGAGAGAGAGAGAGAGAGAGAGAGAGAGAGAGAGAGAGAGAGAGAGAGAGAGAGAGAGAGAGAGAGAGAGAGAGAGAGAGAGTAACAACAAGGAGTAACAACAAGGAAAAAAGGTACCCTAGGAGACCTTACGGTCCATTCAAAGAGGGTACCATTGGACTTGCAATCGAGCGGGCACAAGGCTGCTCAATTGTTTTGCGTCTCTAAACGGCCACTTTTCAAGACCTTGTCTAGTCTTGACTTGAACTGGTCAACAGATTCCCTGTTGACAACTTCCACTGGAAGTGCGTTCCACTTACCGCAGATACTGTAGGTGAAAAAATTTCCACACAGATTGCGGTTGTAACGCTTCAGTTCAAGTTTGAAGCCGTGATTGCGCGTTCTGTTCTCACTCAGTGTGAAAATATCCCGGTAGTCAACATTGTCGAACCCTTGAAGTATTTTGTAAACTTCGATGAGCTGACCACGCAGTCTACGGGTTTCCAGCGAGAACAGATCTAATTCCCTTAGTCTATCCTCATAACTTTTATGTCGGATAGAGGGAATCAGCTTGGTTGCCCTGGCTTGTACGCGTTCCAATCTCGCGATGTCCTTTCGCAATGAAGATCTCCAAAATTGTACGGCATACTCCAGGTGCGGTCGGACAAGTGAGTTGTACAGGCACAGTACAATCTCCTGGTTCCGATAACCAAACTGGCGCTTAATATAGCCTAGCATCCTTTGGGCCTTTTTCTCCGCCTCAATGCACTGTTTCGAGAACTTGAGGTCACTAGTGATTGTTACACCCAAGTCCTTCTCAGTGTCACTCGATTCAAGAGCAGTGCCCTTAAGGATATACTGAGATTGGGGGTTTCTGTGGCCGATATGCATCACTTTGCATTTCCCCACGTTAAAAGGCATTTGCCACGTGTCCGACCACTCCCCAATCTTCCCAAGATCTTCCTGCAGGCGGGCAGTATTTCCATCCTTTGCAACGTTCATACCAAGCTTGGTATCATCGGCAAATTTGGAAATCTTGGCAACCATGTCACCGTCCATGTCGTTGACGTAGATGATGAATAGTAGTGGTCCCAGGACAGAACCTTGAGGCACCCCGCTAGTAACGGGCACCCACTCAGAAGACTGTCCATTTACCACCACCCGTTGCCGTCTGCCACTTAGCCAGTTCTTGATCCAGCCGGCTACCTTTCCGTCTATGCCAAGCGCTCGCACTTTCCGGAGAAGGCGGCGGTGTGGTACCTTATCAAAGGCTTTCTGAAAGTCTAGGTAGACCACATCCACCGCCTTGTCCCGATCGTGCTCATTGAAAACGAAGTGGAAGAATTCCACAAGGTTCGTCAGGCATGACCGTTGCCTTCGGAAGCCGTGCTGGGAACTCCTCAGTAGCAGGTTTGACTCTAAATACGACGTCACTTTGTCCACCATGATGCTTTCCATGAGTTTACCGACTATCGAAGTCAGACTGATAGGTCGGTAGTTCGACGGTTGGTCTCGGTCTCCTTTCTTGAAGATAGGAGTCACCTCCGCCTCACGCCAGTCTCTAGGAACGCATCCGGTCCGGATTGACATGTTAAAGATAGCGCACAGATGTCGTGATACTTCATCGCGCACTTTCTTCAACACTTTAGGTAGAAACCCGTCCGGTCCAGGGGACTTATTCGTCTTTAGGTCAGCGATCTTTTTCTTTATTTCTCCTTCGGTGAAGTCCATTGCCTCCAGCTTTTCCCCCGAGTAGGAATCCGTCGGCTGGGGAATGGGACCACACTCTTCAGTAAACACTGAAGAGAAGTAGTCGTTGAGGAGGTTAGCATTTTCTGCATCTGAATGCTTTAATGTCCCCTCCTCATTCCTCAAGGGCCAATCGTTCGACGGATTAGTTTACGGCTGTTCACATATCCAAAAAACTCCTTGGGATTCTCTTTAAAGAGTCTCGCCACTCGGAGTTCCTCAGACCGCTTAGCTGCCCTTATGCTGGACTTCACTTTCCTGGCTAGCCTCCGGTATTCGTCAAAGTCACCCGAGATCTTCAATTGCCGGTACACATTTCTCTTCTCCCTAAGCAGTTGGCCGATTTCTCGATTAAACCACTTAGGTTGAACAGAAGACAGACGGGGGCATTTCAGAGGGATGAAACGCGATTGAAGACTCATGAATGTGGTTTTGAAACTATTCCACGAGTCTTCAACGGCATGGCACACTTCTAGCCTCACGTCAGTCAGTCCAGCTCGAAGGCTTGCAAAGTCTGCTCTTCTCAAGTCAAGTTTCTTTGATTGACTGGCAACAGACCTTACCTTCGGGATCTTGACGCTAAATCTAACTAGCTGGTGATCACTGCCACCGAGCTCTTCGCCTACAGAGATATCCTCAACGATATCATTTTCAGAGGTGAAGACCAAGTCGAGGATATTGTCTCCTCTCGTCGGTTCTCTGACCCATTGAGTGAGGAACTCGTTGTTGGCGAACTCCAGGAGTAGTGCGCTCTCGCCACAGGCTGCTCTGGTTTCCCAGTCAACTTGGCTGTTGAAATCGCCCATAACGATGCACACTCTGCCTTGAACCAGCTCACCCAGCAGCTGGTACAGTTCCCTGTCCTTCTCAACAGGTTGGGAAGGGGGTCTGTAAAGCAGCAGGGTCCTGTATTTGGCAGGACCGATCTCTAGGTCAACGCCTAGGAGCTCGTGGTCGGATATAACGTTGGAGTTCGTAGATTTGATTGTATCCTTGACATACAACATTACACCGCCACCCTCTCTGTCTGGCCTATCTTTGTGGAAGAGTTGGTAGCCAGGAACCGTGAATTCGCCTTCAAAGTCTCGGTTTGAGGTTTTTATCCACGATTCTGTTATGGCTACCATTTCGGGTTCTTCCGTCGCTACGAGGCCACGGAGCTCAGGAAACTTGTTCCTGATTGACCTCGCATTGAACAGAAGAACTTTCAGGGAGTCCCCTAATGTAGGACTCCCTATACTCTTCCGTTTCCCGGCTTCTTGTTTGTCGTGGTGGCACCATTTTTGACAACCTCCGAGAAGGTTGTTTGGGGAGTGACTCGGGCGTACTGGCGTACGTCCGCCTTCCCAATGGGCCGGACACTCCTTTGGGTGCGCTCCACGACATCCTGGATGAGGTTGGCTAGGAACGCCTTGCCCTTAAAGGAGAGGTGCACCCCGTCCCTTTGGTAGAGGTCCTTTTCTACCATAGAACACGGCGTACGGGTCCACAAAAAAGACACCCTCAGCTGTACAGAGGTCTGCAAGGCGCCTGTTTAGCGACATGTTCCTCAAGTGGGCAGTCCGGCTTGGACCCCACCTCGGGAGCATCCCCACCACGACGCGTCTGCGGGTTTTCAGTCCACAGTCGTCGACAGCGCCCATAACTGTCCTCATAATTTCATCTGTAGGGCCTACCCTACCTCCTCTGAGGTAGAGGTCGTTGCCACTTACCATAAGGGCAACGACTGAAGTCTCTGAAATCTGAGACTTCTCGGCCTCAGCTCTTACCTGCGTATTCCCACAACCTGGGATGCAGCTCACCTTAACGCTTGTGCGAAGGCGGGCCGCTAGCAGGGGCTTCAGACCCCGTGCTTGAGAATCACCAATAAGGGTGACTCTTGCACATTTGACGGCGGACTTAGTCTTTCCTTTCGGAGGCGACTTGCCGCTTTCCTCTTGTATCTCTAATTTTTTTTTCTTCTTATTCTTCCTCTTATTCTTCTTCTTGACTTCCTTTGCTATCTCTTCGTTTGTTTTCCGTTTCTCTTCTTCTGCTTCTACTTTCTCTTCTTCTGTTTCCAGTTTCTTTTCTTCTCTTTCTACTTTCTCTTCTTCTCCTTTTACTTTCTCTTCTTCTCTTTCTACTTTCTCTTCTTCTATTTCTACTTTCTCTTCTTTCTTCTTTCTTTTCTTCTTTTTGGCTCGTTGAGGAAGCCCTTCAGCAGAAGAAATCGGCTGTTGGACGTCGAGAGCCTTCTCGCCTGAGCATCTGCATCTCTCTGTTTTTAAGAGTTGAACTTCCCTTTTAAGGAGGGAGTTTTCCTCTCTCAGTTGAGTGATGCTCTCGCCCAGGCGCTTCTCGAGTTCGCAGAAGTCACAGACACTGACGCTATCTGTGAGTTCCTTGCAACTCCTTCCCCCGAAGTCTTCACTCCATCTATAGACTTTGCATATTTTGCAGGTTAGCTTTCGAAACGGAGGACCATTCTTCTTCGCCATGTTACAAAAATCTCGGACCATACGCATTAAAAAAGGGGTTTTTGGTTGTGATTTTCTCTCGCACTAATCACATCCGCCGATTTCCAGGAGGTTTTCGGTCGTTCGGCGAACAGAAACCCTTTGATCAAGCACACCAACCCTAAGGTCTCCCCTGGGCCGGACGTCCCCAATCGTGCCGCAGCTCCCAACTGAGCAGCACGAGAGCCCCAGTGAACTGGTTCTCTGATTTTTCGACAGGGGTGCTTGAGGTGTAACTGTCTTCCTACTAAGCCCTACTAATCAACTAAAAACGGCCAGACTTGAGGCAAATAGTAAAGCTAAGTGCCCACGACTTCATCCGAGATCTTTAGCTGATCTGGCAACCAGCAAGGCACAAAAGCTCTCTCTCCAAAGATCAGTTGAGCCTTTATTCACCAAGTAGCGGTCACAGGGAGCTGGTCAGGCAATTACACGTTAGGAGAAAGCTTTTAAGGGGTACCTAGCATTTCTCCATTAATCGTACCCCAAACGCCTAAGATTCCTTCAATCTCAGTCTCTTGTAACCTATGAGTGCTCCAAGGCGTTATTTAAAGAGGTTCCAAAGCCTCTCTTCTCACGCGGCATAAGGGAGCTGGTGAGGCCCTTATTAATAAACAACTTATGTGTAATAGAGATGAAGGTTTTTTTTTTTGTTATTGGATTTTTGTTTTGATTTTTTGACAGTTGAAGAGAGTTGGTGAAACTTAGTACTAACAGAATCGAAGGGGTTGGTAGGTGGATGCAAGGAGACGCATCAAAGAAGTGGTAGAGAAGTTTGACAACCATTAGTCTGGATCCTACTACAGCTACCT